>OZ017739.1:144674755-144679755 GCA_963969285.1 Odontomyia ornata
AGCGGATTGCTTCGCGCAAATTGCGCATAACTTGCAGGTAATATTCCTTATTGACCGTTCTTCCCTGTGGCAAGAACTCATGATGCACCACGCCCCTGCAATCGAAGAAAACTGTCAGCAAAACTTTCACATTCGACCGAACTTGGCGCGCTTTTTTCGGTCTTGGCTCATGCGGCATGTAATGTACGAACACATAATTTTGATTATTGATATTGAATAACATAAATATTCATACGTTATTCATTATCTATAGAAATTACTCATCCTAAAATAATAACCATTACGTGCATTGAATATCAATGTACATACAATGCAAATTCATCTTCAGATAAGACGAATAATTAATGTACAACTACGAAAGTAGATTGTTTTCATGTAGGTGTCAAATGACAACCCAGAAAAATATTCGTAGACCATTCATGCGCATGGGTACGCGGTAAGATAAAACCAATGCAATCCAACAAGTGTTCTTTGCATTGTTGATAATTTATGGCACGCTTCGAAAGAAAAATAAAACTCAAGCGCATGAATGGGAATATGAAAAGAAGACGTTTTGTGGACACGTGCATTCATGATATGAGTAATGTATGTGTATGGAGTGTTGATGTAGGTCAGCACACTTGAATCATAATGACTGAATGCACGTGATGACAGGGGTCAGATACACTGGTATTAACCATGACTAATTTATTGGTTGGTCATGGATAATACCATAGAGTTAAATTAGGGTATTGAAATTGAAGTATCGAATGTATTTATTAAATGTGAAGCAAAGTAGGTTAGAAGTGTAGAATAGCGAGTAATAAGTTTATGGAATTAATTAGGTGAGAGAAAAATGTAGAATAAGACTTTAGAATAGTATAAAAGGCAAAGACTTGTAAATAAAATTTTAATTTCCGAACCAGAACTCCTAGAGTTTAAATCATAGCTGTGCCTCGCAGCTCAATTTGATTTTTTGGAATTTGCTGTGTCTTGCAGCATAAAACAATCAATAACGCTGTGCCTTGCAGCGAATATACTTAAACTAAAAAGTCGCGGTGATTCGCTGCGCGCAAAGCAAGATTCTCGGGGACTTGTCGAGATCGACAAAGGAGTGTGTTTTTTTTTTATTAGAAAGAATGGCGCTAGTGAGCTCCGGCTCTCGCCAGCAAATATCTGCGGAAAGCCGCTTGGTTAGGTAAGGAAATTTACTCTTTTATAATTTTCCTTAACAAACATACCCAAAACAGGGAAGTTCCAACCCCCGTATCCACGGTAGGTCCAACATCATTATAGGCAGCTTCCATTGAGATGATTGAGCTTTGGTTTCCACGTCATAACCATAAACCCACGATTCGTCACCAGTTATGACCCTCTGGAGCAAATTTGGTTCGTCGCGGACAGAGTTTAACATCTCATTAGCAATGTTCATGCGTTGCTGTTTTTTGTCGCAATTGGGCAATTTTGGTACGAATTTCGCGGCGACCCGTCTCATGCCCAAATCGTTGATAAAAATCGAATGGCACGAGCCAATCGATATGTTTAGGTCCTCAGCAACTTCTCTAACGGTGATTCGACGATTGGCCAATACCATTTTCTCCACTTCATTAATTTTTTCGTCTGTTGTTGAAGTGCTCGGGCGTCCGGCACGCTCTTCGTCGTTCAAATCTTCTCGGCCTTCTAGAAACATTTTGTACCACCGATAAACGTTGCTTCGGTCCAAGGTAGCTTCTCCGTATGCCACAGTCAACATTCGGAATGCATCCGCGCACTTAATTTCGTTTTTCACACAAAATTTGATACACGTTCTTTGATCCATTTTTTGACTAAGTAAAAATTGAAGACGATTGAAAACACGTGCAAGTAAAGCAGCTATCACCAATCAAGTGAACATTCAAAATGGCCGAGCTTGTCGGCATAAGTGACAGACATGAGTACCAATATAACGCCACAAAAAAATCGAAATTCGAATATACGTAACCCGCGAAAATCCAAAATTCGCGATACTTTTTGAACACACCTCGTATGTATGTATATATATATATATATATATATATATATATATATATATATATATATATATATATATATATATATATATATATATACATATATATAAATATATGTATGTATATATATATATATACATATATATATATATATATATATATATATATATATATATATATATATATATATTGTTGCGTGTTATGGTTCGAGGCCAATAATTTTAATGTTCCGGGAAAGTGAAAACGCAATTTCTTTTAGATTAAATTAAAAGAGTTTATTTAATTACTTAAAAATGCACAATCACTTATTTAACAATTTCACAATTTTAATTTTCACTATTAAAAGTCTAACTTCCACTTGTCCATAAATTTCTATCGCAATTGTCTTCTAAAATCACTTCACAATCAACGAAAATCACTTTTCTATAACTCGAACAATATCGCTTTTCTATTCGTTTCACACTTTCGCAGTTTTTACTATCGCGGTTCTAACTAATCCCCCCATTTATTCAGCTCGCCTTTCTGGATGAGCTTTGCGCTGCTCTAGTCATTCAACCCAGTTCTCGTACATTGGCGAATTAGCGGGAACATTCAAGCAGCGTAACGAATGGAGCAGTGACTCACTTTCAGATGTTGATGCTTGGTGGGTTTTCGAGTACGTTCGTTTTGTTGATCATGATCTTCTTAACGATTATGAAAATAATTGCGACAGTAACTCGCAAAATTATTCGTGCATGTAACACTGCCCCCACTTTAGTTCTTTTCGCCCCGAAAAGATGTGTCGCCAGTTGTAGTCAATTCTCCCTGGAGGTAATATGGGGCAAGACGGTCTAGGTGCCCGATTTTCATTTTGGCTCTCGGCTTACGGTGCTCCTGTATGCGGTATACGACGTCGTTGATTCGCTTTGTAACTCGGTATGGTCCCTCCCAATTATGTTGCAACTTTGGAGACCTACCCTTTCGCCGTTGCGTTTTACATAGCCATACCAAGTCATCTTGCTGGAAGCCAGTAAAATTTGCCTTGAGATCATACCTGGTCTGCATGCGATCAGTAGCGGATTCGAAGTGTTTTCGCACTGTCCGATGTATCTGGTTCAACCGTTGCCTTAGCTCACTTGCGTATTCCGAGATGGTTTGGGGTTTCTCGGGGGGTGTTCCGAGCTTTATATCAGCTGGCAGACGAATAGTCTTTCCAAAAATGACTTTGGCTGGAGCTTGGCCCGTCGATGCATGTTCGGCAGCTCTATACGCCATCAAAAATAGTGGGATGTGTCGTTCCCAGTCCCATTAGTTCTCGTCAATCATCTTGGCCAGGTGTTTATTGAGAGTGCCGGTGAAACGTTCGACCATTTCATCGGATTGGGGTTCCGGCGGTATTGTCCTTATTTTCCGTATTCCCAGCAGCTCGCACATTTCGCTAAAAACTAGTGACTCAAAGCTTCGACCTTGATCCGAATGTAGTTCACAAGGTACGCCGTACCTACTGACCCAATTTAACACTGGCTGTTCGGCTACAGTAGTTGCTTCCTGGTTGGGAATGGGGTAGACCTCGGGCCACTTGCTGAAATAATCGGCTAAAACCAGCGTGTATCGGTTCCTCATTCGGATTCAGGAAAGGGTCCTGCGATGTCAACAGCAATCCTTTCAAATGGTACCCCCACGTTATAGGTTTGCATTTGTCCTCTCAGTCGTCGCTTTGGACCTTTGACGGAAGCACAAACTGTGCATCTGCGACACCAGTCCTCTAACGTCTTCTCGAGCATGGAGCCAGTAGAACCTTTCCCGCAATTTCGCTAAGATCTTGTTAGCACCAAGGTGGCCTCCTGTGGATCCTTCATGCATTTCCTTAACCATATCGTGGATTCGGCTTTTGGGTAGTATAGTTTGCATCCTATAGGAGCTGCCATCCGCCGTTTCCCATTTCCGCTTGAGTACGCCACCCTCCACCTGAAGGGAGTTACATTGTGCCCAATAGCTTTTCAGGGTTGCGCCATGCATTGAAACGTCTTTCCACTCCGGTCGCCCAGTCGTCTCCTTCCATCCATGTCTTCATCGGCTAACTGGGCATTTCGAATCTTCTCCAATGACCAACATTCATCAAATTCGGCCGTTATCAACGGTTGGCTCCTTTTCCTCAATCTGTCGGCAATGCTTGCAGTTAGCTGGACATGGATGACGAGATAGGGCGTCGGCATTTCCATAAGCTCTGCCCTTCTGAAGTAGTTAGGGCCTCACTAAGGCTGGTCGGATAGTCGATCGGGTTGCACCAGTGTCGCTTGTTATGGTACAATGTTCTTCATCAACTTGACCTGGAAGGCATAAGTCTGCTTCTCCACGATGTTGCCTTGACAAGATGATGGGGGTGCTGGGGATGTCGATCCTCCTAGCCGACGTCCGTCGCATGAAGTTGGCCCTTTCAGTTCGATGGATGGGCTTCTATTCTAGCCTCCTAACACGGACTGGATCTCCACCATTCTTGACAATAGCTCCGTTTTCTTCGCTTCTTGCAGTCTTTTTGCAGGTGCCCCTTCTCACCGCGATCCCAGCATCTAGGCGCACCATTTACTTGCGGCTCTCGCTCGTTTCCCACGCGCTCACACCTGCACTCGTCTGCCACTACCTTGCGAACCCGGGCAGTGGTACAAGTCACATATTTCACTGCCTCAAAGTTCAGACTATAATCCAATGCATCCTTGACTGTTTGCTTTTGGGCTAAACGCACGGCTTGTTGCAATTCCGGGTCCCTGAATGCGCAGATGAATGCTTCTGTTGCTGCGTCATCTCGATGTTCTGGGTCGTAAGCTGGGTAAGCCAAAAGTGCCAGTCGCTCAATGTCTTGGGCTAGCTGCTGTAAGGTTTCGCCAGACTTCTGCATTCGATGCCGTAGCTGTGCCCGATAAATCTGCTTCAGATGATCGCCTCCATAACGCATCGCGAGCGCATTCCGTATAGCAGCCGGGTTTGAGTGTAACTCAACGGGGATAGTCTGCGAAAGCTCGGCAGCTGGGCCTC